>OX451219.1:51685777-51734003 GCA_949628195.1 Phasia obesa | reverse complement strand
AAAAATTGGGAAAATTTAATTTTTAGACACCAGTAGGAGCGGAATGCACATATTCTAGACAGCCACGTCCGTCATCAGCACTCTTGCATCTAATCTCCTTAGGGTAGTGTTTAGTTGTAAGCATCATCTATTTAACCAACCAAACCCAGATAAAGGAATGCGAGAAAACTTGTATTCAATTATCAATCGTCAGTTGGTGAGAACGAAGTCTACCACTACCTTAAGCTTCACTCTTGTTGAATATTTTTACTTTTTTAATATTTACCACCTTATATTTTTGTTGTTCATTCAGCCAACCTTTTTCACAAAAAGATGTTAGGTTTCAGTCGGTATCGGGCTAATTAACGCCACTGCACGCTGATTAAGGACCCAACGCCTTCAACGAAACACAGCATAGTGCAGTAGTTCTTGAGTTACGGTGAAAAAACAGAAAAAAACTAAATATTGCGCCATCTGTCGGTCAAAACCGGTTTAGTAGTTTTTGAGTTTAGCGATCACGAAGATACACGTCATTTTTATATATATAGAGATAAGCACCAAGTAACAACATTACATTTTAGTAACAACATTCTTTTATTCTTCACTAATGGCAAAATTCCATTAAAATAAAAGAATAATTCCAAATTTAATAATAAAGATTATAACAAAATTATGTTTATTTTACTATTATAAAATTACTTAACATACAACTTGTGTATAAAAAGTACAATTTTAGAAGCCGGTTGGTAAAATTTTAAAATTTAATTTACCTTCCCTGATGTACTATGTCGATTATAATTACTCAACACATACTCTTTGAGTAATTATCATGGCACAATAAACAAGGTAGACTCGCGGGAAAAAAAGTCAACTCTGTATAAATTATCTTAAGCTGTCAAAACAAAAAATGTTAGAACATTTTGACACCGTAAGATGGAGACAAAAAAATAGTCACCTAAGCTGTCGAGTTTACCTGTTATGAATTCGCCTTGAGTAATTATAATCCCGTTTAATATTGGACTATGGATACAATCCTTACAGACAATTTAACATACATACATATTAACTTAATCTTAAGAAACAAATTAAAAATTTAAATTATGAATTAAAAAAAAAAAACAATGATATTATGTTGAATTACTTTTAAATTTACAAAAAAGTTAACAAAATGATACAAACTATTAAATTGATGACATATACGCGTAAAAGGATCAGCTAGATCATAATTTGTTTTAAACAATTTAACAAAAAGATGTTTATAATGACGACTATTGCGACACGGAACATTAAATTGTATATTACTCGACATAAAGTCACAGCAAACATTACCGTTTATAAGGTTTAACATAAAAGAAACATTTAGCATAGTGCGACGGCTTTTTAGCGTAGGTAGTTTTATTAACGCAAGTCTGCTAAAATATAAAGGTAGATTTATTACATGATTTCAATGCAGATGATTCCATACGATTGATCCATATTCCAAAACAGGTCTGACCAATGAAACGTAAAGTTGCTTGGTAATATGAGGATCAGAGAATTCTTTTGTCCAACTTTTTATAAATGCAAAAACACCTCAAGCCTTATTGACAGTCATAGTGTGCAACGAAGTTTAATTTAGAATCAAGTAAAATTCCTAGATCCAAGAAAGTGTCGACTAAATCCAGCTGATGTCCTCCCAATGAGTAGTTAACAGCTATACAACTATTTCTAAAAAAATCGCATAGATTTACATTTTTTCAGATTTAGCTCCATTAAGTTATTTTTGCACCATAAAAATAAATTGTTAAGATCACTTTGAACATATGTACATATGTGATGAGGAAAGCGAAAAGGGCCCTATGTCGGTAAAGTAAAATTGTCTGTACAAGCAAAATTGGATGTTAAAGTCAAATATTTGTAATTTCTGTTTTTTACTGATTAATGATTTTGATCATGTTTATTTTGTGTTAAAAGCAATATTTAGCGTAAAAAACAACTGTAACCATATTGTAGACATAAAAACTCTTAAATATGAAAATTAAAGATTTTGTAACAAATTGAACTTTTAAATGTGTTTCTCTTAAAAACCCAGTTTCCGAATGTTTATATAACAACTTGCCATACCTTTGTCAAATGACATTGTATCACAGTATTTTTGGTGTCAAAATGTTCAGAATTTTATTTATTTATTTATTTATTTATTTATTGTAGTCAATGGATGTTATCCTTACAGACTATTACATAAGAACTTAAATTAGTAGAGATTTTATTATATTAGACAGTATTTAAAATTACAATTAAATTTCTTTTAATTATATTTAAATTTAAAGAGAAATCAATATTTTTATAAAAATTATTGAATTGATTGCATAATCGCACAAGAGGATCAGCCATAGCGTAATTCGTACTACAATTTTGAACAAAAAGAGGCATAAAGTTACGCATATTACGACATGGAACATTAAATTTAATATTGGCTAACAGAAATTCACAACAAGTATTACCATTGATAGTACTTAACATAAAAGAAACATTTAACATAATACGACGACTTTTTAGAGTAGGAAGTTTAATTAAAGCAAGCCTACTAGCATATGAAGGAAACCTCACATCGTCACGCCAATTTAAACCACGTAAGCAGAACAGCAAAAATTGTTTTTGAACAGATTCAAGAAGTTGGCAATGTACGTTATAATAAGGATCCCATATTACAGACCCATATTCCAGGATAGGTCTAACCAGAGCCACAAATAACTGTTTAGTGATGTAAGGGTCGGAAAATTCTTTTGACCAGCGCTTAATAAATGCAAGAACACCTCGAGCCTTGTTGACAGTCATTGTAATATGAGATATAAAATTAAGTTTAGGATCCAGCAAAATTCCAAGGTCCAAAAATGAATCAACTACCTCCAACTCATGTTCTCCTAAGAAGTAGTTAACAGTGATAAAATCACTCCTTGAAAATCTCATGCATTTACATTTTTTAATATTTAAAACCATCATGTTGTGTCTACACCATAAAACAAGATTGTTGAGGTCACTCTGCAAATTTATATGATCTGCATAATTCTTGAAGCTATAAAAGATTTTGACATCATCAGCATACATTAATACATGTGAGGAGTTTATAACACTGGGAAGATCATTAATAAAAATGGAAAAAAGAATAGGTCCCAGGTGACTTCCCTGGGGAACACCGGACAAAACAGCAATACATTTTGATGAACGATTATTAAAACGAACAGTTTGACTACGACATGTTAAATACGACTGCAACCAATTAAGGCTAATGCGGGTAACACCAAGCATGTTTAGTTTCATCAGAAGAAGCTTGTGATTGACCTTATCAAATGCTTTGCTAAAATCTGTATATACAGCATCAGTTTGTTTCTTTTCAATAAAAGCAGAGTTAATTAAGGAGGTTAGTTGAAGAACATTTGTAGTAGTTGAACAACCCTTTCTGAAGCCGTGTTGATTGGATGATAAAATAGAAGAAAATTGATGACAGAAGTAATCAGCAACAATTTTTTCAAACAATTTTGGAATGGCACTTAGTTTAGCTATTCCCCTGTAGTTCGTTATTTCAGACTTATTACCAGATTTGTATAATGGTATAATAAAAGATTCTCTCCAAAACTTAGGAAAATAACCATTTATAATAGAAATATTGAATAAAAATGTTAACGGAGAAGCTATTAACTCTGCGCAACGGTTTAAAATACAGCTTGGTACACCATCAGGGCCATGGTTAAATGACATCTTCAATTTCTTCAAGTTATATACAACTTCAGTCAAATTTAATGTTGGAAGACAAATGTTGTTGTTAGAATGGCTAATGTATGGATATTCATTTTTATCATTAAATTGATCGTTGGAGTAAGTACTGGCAAAAAAGTCAGCAAACATGTTGGAAATAATACTTTCATCACTAGATTCACATCCACAAAACTTCATTACAGAGGGATAGCCGCTAGATTTTCTTTTCGAATTTACAAAAGTATAAAATGATTTCGGATCACGAGTAAATTTATTTTTCATGCCATTGATATAATTGTTATATAGCCAACGATTAAAAGAGTTATATTCAGCACGGCAAACTGCATATTTTCCGTAATCTATTGTCAGACCAGACTTCTTAAATTTTTTATAACTTTTATTTTTTAAGTTTTTTAACCTTGAGAGTTCCTTAGAATTCCATGGTGGACCAACTGGCGGTTTCATTTTTATTTTAGGTACACATACTTCAAAATAAGAATATATTTTCCTATAAAACTTAGTAATTATTGTGTCAATACGCGAGGCACTTTTAATACTCATGGAAGTAGACAACAAATCATTCCAACAAGTAGTTCTTAACAGATCATTTAATTTAGTGTAATTGGTTTTCTTAAAGCAATAAATTTTATCAGCATTATAACGATTCGAGACAAATTGAGATGGTATTGAGATGCTGAATTCGATAGTTGGGTGGTACCGATCTTCTGGCAAAGAAACAGGCTCAGTGCGATTTAAGGAACAGTCATCGGGATCATTGGTGAATATCAGATCAAGCAAATTTCCACTGTCATTATACACATGATTCAATTGATAAAGACTCAAATCAAACATATTATTCAAGAAGTCATCATAAGAACTTCTATTTTTTACCGGGATAAGATAAGAAGCATCCGGATTACGTATCCACGTAATGAATGGGAGATTAAAATCACCAACAACGAAAATGCTATCATTAAGTTCAGCTTGTTGATATACCAATCTAATAGCTTCAATATGCTTAGAGTATGTTGGAGTATCCGAGCCTGGTGAAATATAGGAACAGGTAAAAAAAATTTTCTTAGACGCCATTTTAATTACAACAGCAACAAATTCGATATCAGAAACATCAGTCAAAATAGCTTCAGATGAAAACAAACTGGAAACCGCAATAAGAGCACCTCCACCTCTGCGATTACTTCGGTTATATCGATATATTTGGTATTTATAACATAATATCTCAGAGTTGAATACATTTTGATTGAGCCAAGTTTCGGTGAAAATTAAAACATGATACGAAAAGTCATAACTATTTACCAGCAGGGTTGACAATTTTGTATTTAGGCCACGAACATTTTGGTACAAAATATTTAGACGTTTATCAGCACTATTTAGTTTTTTGAAGAAATACTCTGTGGTGGTATTTGGGCAACATTTCCAAAACTGCGACTATCACGGTTATCATTGAAAAAGAATTCACGAACAAAAGTGTTTTTCGGCCAGAAGTTAGGATTGACTATTTGATCATAGAAATCACAATGAACAGATAATTTAAATGAAGAAATGCTCCTCGGACGAGAAAATGAAAATTTCTTCACTAGAATATCAGCATCATTATTTAGTTTTGATTTGACGTAGTAATCAATATCATTAGCAGTTGTAGAAGAGGCAAAACGTGAAATAAAAATATGCTTCTTTGGTGGAACAACGACTAATTGCTGAGGAACAGTCTTGTCACAAATTAAATCAGAAGTTTGGGTAGTCGGAGTAGTCCCAGCAGATGTAAAGTTTGAAACAGGAATCGGAGGAATGGAAAATGAAGATGATGGTTGAATTATATTATTATTGTTTTCATTGACAACTACATTATTTGAGATTGAAAGAATATTGTCCGAGCGATTTGGTGTCGTGCTAATAGAGACAACCGCCTCAGCATTATTTTTATTTTTGTTCCTTGCTGATTTACGGCGCTCAGGTACATCAATATTCTTGAGCTGTTTAAAATCATCAAATAATTTACCATAAGAGGCAATTTCATCAGATAACGAAGCCATTTTATTTTGAATATTGAGAAATGTGCTCTTAGTGCTTTGATGGAATCTATAGAATTCGACACTGACTTTTGTACAATCATCACAGCACCAATGCAATCCCTTAATACTACTTAAAGCATCAGCAATTAAAGATTTTATGCCACTACATTTACAATGATAAAGGCCATGACATAACCAACAAGTGATCATTCTCTCATCATCATTATCAATAGCACAATTTTTTTTCATGCATTTATACGCATTAACGTTGGACATGGTGTAACAGAAATATTTATTTTGTTGAAACTTGAATATTTGTTCTGTTATTGTTGATGTTGTTGTTGTTTTTGATAAACAGATTGAATGTAAAGAGCACAGAATAACGTTAATATTAACAACAATAAAAAAACGTATATCAACGAGTGTTTGTTTATTTGTAATTTCGTTGGTTTGCTTGTTTTTTAATTAAACAGAAAAAAGTTTAAAAGTACAAATCATCACAAGATGCACAAAATACACGATTAAAAATACAATTAACAAAAGTATGTTTAAGTTAATTTTTGTTATTTAAAAAGTTTATATGTATCATTAATTGAAAATTTTAACAGAGCGCAATAAAAGAACGTCTTACTCTCACGATTGCTCTACTACGTTGTAACAATAACTCTATTTTCAAAATTCCCGACATAAGGGCCCTTTTATCCCCAACTAGTTATTTAAACATTTTCGGAATAGCACTTAATTTGGAAATTCCTCTATAGTTTGTAATGTCAGACTAATTTTCAGATTTATGTAGAGGGATGATATACGAATCTCGTCAAAGTAAAGGAATGTATTCACGTCTAATCGAAGAATTAAACAACAATGTTAGAGGAGCAACCAATGACTCTGAACAACGATTTAAAATGCAACTTGGCACACCATCAGGACCATGATTAAATGACATTTTCAAAGCCTTCAAGCCATGAAGATCATGAAGGGAATTAAGTTTCATTTTATTTATGTAATTATTATATAACGAACGGTTTAGTGAGTTGTATTCTGCACGACTTATACGAGTACTTTCCATTGTCTGTCATCGAACCAGAGATTTTGTAATTTTTATAATATTTGTTTTTCAAGTTTTAAGTTTTGAAAGCTGCTTAGAATTGCAAGGTGGACCACAGGTTTCAAAACAACGAATAAATAGTTTTATAGAAGGTAGTGATCATCAAATCTAAATTTGTTTTGTTTGAGTATTTTAGAGTTTAGGAAATAAGTGATAATAAGGTAAGCCTGCTTACCACTGAAATTGGTAAGTATTTCGATGCATCGATGCGAGGTAGGTATTTCTTCTGTTGGGTTTATTATTATTAATGTAGGGGGAATAACGAAGCAGACCACTACTAAATGGGTCCCTTTTCGACCCCCTTCCGTCCTCAATAACTATAGACAACCGACATAACTTGCGGCAATCTTACTATAATTGAGTCTCGTGCTACAACCAGCCTTTAATATAGACTCTAGTGATTTCAGAGTGTCGACTAGGAATTATCGGCATTCTTTCTCATCACGGTGTCTTTAGTGATTGCTAGCATTTGTCTAAGGCTTAGTTCCCCCATGGCATCCACATTTAACAAGCTTCTACCCGTGATCCTAAGTCTTACGCTAGCCAGTCCTGGACATTCACACACAATGTGCGCTACCGTCTCAGCGTCTTCCAGGCATAGTCTGCAAGTATCATCGATTTTCATATTGGCTAGATGATACTTGAAGTTTCCATGACCTGTCACTAACGCAGTTATCCAGCTTAAGGTATTTTTTTGTATCTAAGAACCTTGCTGGCTCTCCTGCCAAGGGCCTCTTTGAGCACCTCCCTCCACCTTTTCAGGTTTAGTGAGTTCAGTCCAAGGCGAATTCATACCAGGTGGAGTCGATAGCCCAGCTGATTGTTTTTTGCTCCTGTTATTTTGCTAATGTCTTGTCAAAAAATAAATTGTTTCATAGCTGCTAATCTAATGTCAAAGTTGTTGTTTTGTTGTAGTTGTTGTCCTACTGCTCACACCTGGTATGAATTCGCCTTGGTTCAGTCATTGTAGGACTTTTGCTCGTATTAGGCCATTACCCAGTGATATTTTGGGTTCTGGTCCACAGAAATTCTCAGCAGATCCCCTTTTTGCTAGTTGATCTGCTGCTTCATTTCCAGCAGTGCCAATGTGTCCTTTAACCCACATCAATGTTACCTCGTTAACCGAGGAACAGCTGTTAAGCTTTAAAACACATTCCAGCACTAGTTTGGAGTACACGTTCACCTGCTTCTTGCGTTTTATAACCGATTGGTTGTCAAGTGCAATGAGAACCTTTCTTCCCTGCACCCGACATTCCAGCAGGTGATCCAACGCATGTTGCAGCCCAAGCAATTCCGCCTGGTAAACGGAGACGTACTCCCCCGGAGACTACAGGACAAGTTTAGCTCAACTTAGTGTACACCTGCTCCTGCTCTACCGTCCATAAGAGAACCATCAGTGAAAATGCTAATGTCATTCTCCATACACTCATTGTGTATAACACCATCCGCAATTAGTGTCCGATGCAGTCTTTCGACTACCTTTCTTCTACTGATGCGTTCCATCGGCATTTGAGCTTCCCTAACCTCTTTACCAATAAGGTCCAGGATTCTATTATGACCGATATTCGGCCCAAAGCGATGCCAAATGTCATCACACTTCATACGCAAAGCAGACATCGCAGCCGTTGATCTAATAAATAAGTCCAGCGGCAGCAATCCCAGCATTGCCTAAATTACCTATGTTGGAGCAGTGTGCATTGCGCCACATATGCTCATACAAGCAATTCTTTGAACCCCATCCAACTTAAGCTTTATTGTTGTCTAAGAGGCTTTAGGCCACCAAACCACTGAAGCATAAGTTATTATGGGTCGCCCATCAATGTGCAAATCCAGTATGTAGCCTTTGGCGAGACTCCCCTTTTGCGACCACACACTCGTTTACACTGATGCATGATCCTTTTTGCCTTCCGTGTCTTCATCTCAATATGTTCGTTCCAGCTAAGTTTCTTATCCAGAATAACGCCTACATAATTCACCTTCCTTGACAAACTGATTTTCGACCCGAAAAGCATTAGGGACCCAACCTCTATGCCCTTCCTCTTGCGAGTGAAGAGCGTAGCATCTGATTTGCTGGCATTTATGGTTAGCCCTTGTTCTCTACTCCATGCCTCGGTTGTTATGAGAGCCTGTCTCATACATCCTTGGACGGTATCGATGAACTTTCCACCAACCATAAGTGCCAGATCGTCGGCATACGCAACTGTATGGACGACCATTGAGTCCAGTTTCCAAAGAAGGCCATCAACAGTAATGTTCCACAAAAGAGGTGATAAAACTCTACCCTATGGGTAACCCCTGACTACCCTCCCCCGGATTCTAGAACTCCAATTTTTGAGATTCACAGCTCTAGACCTTAGCATAGCGTTGATCCAATTTACAATAATGGGCTCAACCCCACGCTCGTTAAGAGCACCTCTCAACTTAAAGAAAGAGATTTTATCAAAGGCACCCTCAATATCCATAAAAACGTACAAAGCAGCGTCGCCATTGAAAATTTCTCTTTCCGCCACTCTGACAAGTTCATGCAGAGCGGTGTCAGTAGACCTACCTGCCCTGTATGCAAGTTGGTATCTACTCAAGGGCCTATCCGTCAGCGTGTGGTTCTCCAGAAAGTCAGCCAACACCCTCTCAATTGTCTTTAGCAGAAAAGATGTAAGGCTTACTGGCCTGAAGGACTTAGCTACCGTATAGTCCCTTTTTCTGCTGGGTTTAATTTCTTCTGTTTTAGGTTACACGGTAAGTAATGGTAAGAATTTCTTTTTTTGGTTAAGTAAGTGATGTTTGCTCATTCTTTTATTTGTTTATTTCTTTTTACAATTTTAGGTTTACAATTTATTTAGGCATTTAATGGAAAATTTATAAAATTTAAATTCATTGCTTAAATATAAAAGATTTATTTTTGTACAAATAAGTTTCCAGAAATGGAAAATAAAGGTGAATGGACAAAAATGTACTCATATAACTTTCAGACTGCGTAAGGACTCATGCTCTCCTATTCGCATAAATAACCAAATGGTACCGCAGCTTCCAGACGTTAAATACCTGGCTATACATATTGATCTGCGCCTTACTTGGAATAGCCACATACATATATTTAAAAAACTCGAACATCCACAAGGATCTAAGATTGCCATCAGTTAAAGCAGAAATAGCTAAACATGTAGTAACCTATTTAAAGAAGCTTGAATTTCATCCAAATCCTTTGGCTTCTAACATACTAAATGGATCTGGTTACATTCGACTGAAAAGAAGAGATACTGCTTTTCTTGGCCGTACATCACAGGGATGATTGCAAAACCCGTGAAACAAACATTATTTTTGTCTAGCACTTTCTGAACTTAAAAAGTATATATTTTTAATTTTAGATTTAAGATATGAGTAATTATTGTTAGTTCAAATATATTGAAGATACAGTAAAAAAACTTATCAGATGAGTATTAATTTTTCTAAGTGATTACAACTTCTTAAGAGCAAATGGAGTCGAAAATACCTAAAAACAACTTGATATAGCTCAGCTGGCATCTCTTCTATTATTATAAACTGTCTTATTTACACCAATGGTGTAAACGTCAAAAAACAGTCGTAGATTTATACTCTCACTAGCTGCGCGTCCTTGAAATATTTTGTTCGATTTTGCTTTGAAAACAATCCACACCAAAGACCCTTACTTTACTTTATATAAAGGTTCTCATCTTTACTAAAATAAGTGCCGCCTTAAACTATGCATATCAGTTAGTGCTTCAGTTATGGTTTATGGATTTACTTTATATTTATAAAGGGTGAGGTACTTTTTTCAATAGCCTTTTTTGGACAGATCACGTGTGAGTCGTGTCATGCTGTCATGTTATTTTTTTTAGTATTGTTTGACATTTCATAATGGAAAGACTTACGCCTGAATCGCTTCGCTCTATGGGCACTTGAAAAGTTCCAAGAAGATCCGACGTTTTCGAGGCAAATATTGTTTAGCGATCAGGCCCATTTCTGGATCAATTTGGTTTCAGTAAGACGGCGCCACTTCCCACACATCGCATCAATCAATGGATTTATTGAGAGAACATTTCGGTGAGCACATAATTTCACGTTTTGGGCCGGTCGATTGGACACCAAGATAGTGTGATATCACACCGTTAGACTTTTTCCTGTGGGGATATGTAAAGTCTAAAGTTTATGCGGACAAACCCGCTTCGATTCAGGCCTTGGAGGAAGACATCACGCGTGTCATTCGCCAGTTACCAGTCGAGTCATTGAAAATTGGACTCAACGGATGGACCATCTGCGAAAAATAAATGCCAAAGAATGTTCTTTCGAATGAAAATAAACATTCTCCATTAAATTTGAATATTATGTGGTTTATCTTTAAAAAAAGTAGGGAACCTCGAAATGGATCACCCCTTATAAAGGGTTTTCTCCTTACTAAAATAACTGTTTTTTCTCCACTTTCTCTTGGAAATAAGATATTTTTGCGAAAAAAAATATCCTATATTCAAATCAGGATACTAAGGTACCTCCTCACAAAATTTTGTTAAAATCCGTCTAGTACTTTTTACATGATGCGAACACAGGCAAAAAGAAAGACAGACAGTTAATTAATTACTATTTTATTATATATGTATAGAAGATTTCAAAGTTCGAAAATTTACGTTATATACTGTACTTTAGTGTTTTGTACGGTAAAATATTAAAATACACAAACGCATATAGCATATAAAAAAAAAGAAGTTTCTATAAGAAAAAAAAGGAGGAGTTGTATTATAATCGTAATTAAAAAGAAAGAGTATTTTATTATTTATGAGTTGAGTGTAGCACACCGCTGTATTTTTTAGTACTTTTGCCAAAATTACACAAACAGTAAAAATATTAAATTTTTCTTTCGAAATTTTCTTAATAGTAATAAAAAATAATTATTATTTTGTATATGAATGGTATTAGGTATATAAAATATGTTTATGTAACACCTTTTTGTTAAAAAATTTAATTTATTTAGAAAAAAATTATTATTTTTCAAAAGTACGAATAAAACAAATATGCATATGCAATAAAGTGCTGCATGAATGTTTTGATTTTCTGTCTATTGAGAATGAAGCGAAAACAGAACTCTAATTGAGAATACATCTCACGAACGAAACATACACTCTCAATATGCGAATGGAATTTGTGGTTGAGAGCGCGATCTACTCTCATCATTCCAATTTTGTATGGAATTATTAGAATGGTAGAGAATGTTTAGAATATTTTGATTTGCAATACGATACAAAAGAAGCTCTTACATTGATTGTGGTTGATGTTCGTCGTGCAGTTGTATTGTGCCAAAAGAAGAATAAAAAATGGATTTCTAAAATGTAAATTTAATTTGTAAGTGAAATATGTGAAATGTGTAAACTGGTAAATTTAACCAATTATCACAAAGTTGGTCTCTATCTAAATCCTCCTGCTAACAAACTTATCTTCTTTAACGAGAATGAAAAAGTAGAAGTAATAGAAGAATGCAAGCCCCAAATGATGTCATATGATGACGATTTATGTGGTCAAGGCATCCGGCTAGCAGCGCTTCTTCCGCAAGTTTTTTTTTCTTTAGCTAGGAACTTGATTACCGAAAGGAGGACCCGTATTGTTTCTAATGACTCTACAATTGGTAAATTAATGTTTTTGCATTCTAACATGGCGAAAAATAGTAAAGCGCAGTAACAATTTTTCACGTTTTCATATTAATTTGTCTTTTTTGTTAACTTTTTTAATGTTCTTAATGGATTAATATTTTTTGGTTCGATTATTTCTAAGAATGCTTTTTAAAGAATAAAAACTTTGTATTTAAAACGAAATAAAATATGTTTTTTAATTTAATGCTTTTAACTCAAGCAAATGTTTCCTTTGTTTCGCTTTTTGAAATGAATCAATAATCTATTCGATCTCTCATGTTTCATTACTGAGAATGTGTTGAACAGCGTTTTAAGCATACCCGTGCAGATCCCTAATATGCAATACATATTATTCTTGATGGATAGTTTGTGAATTTAGTATGGTTATGGTTTTATTTTCAAATTTTATGTTACCAAACATTTAAAACAAAGAAAACATTTTCAATTAAAAGGTATTTTGACCTTTTTTTACAAAGAAAAAAATAAATTAAAAGAGGAAAATGGAAAATGTTTTTCTTGAGCAAAAAAACCTTTATTATATAAAATTATATAAAAATTATATAAAATATTAAAGACTGGGCTCTACAAGAAGAGCAAAATGAGGAAATTTTGCAAAATAAAAAATGGAGATTTCAAGCCAAATAAGCTTGGAAATCGCTTAGCAAGGCAGACTATTTATGGATGGAATGCTAGCAAAAAATATTTTACAACAAACTTTTCAAACGTTAAATTATAGAACAGATATCATAAAGTCAATTCCCTTGTCACCCCAAACTGTGACTAGACGTATTACCCAAATTGGAAATTCGGTGCAGTCTTCTATTAAAGAAAAATTGATAAATTGTAAATTTCTTTCGTTTTGTTTAGATGAAAGTACAGATTTCAATGATCTTTGTGAACTGGTTGTCTGTGTAAGATGCATTGATGAACATTTTAATGTTTTTGAATCAATGTTGACATGTAACTTTTATGGACATGTAACTGGAAAGCTTTTGATGGAAGTTGTAGGTGATAAACTTTTTTCTATTGTTGATGTAAACAAAATTATCGGTGTCTGCACAGACGGGGCAAATGTAATGGCAGGACAAAACACAGTTTTGATAGGTAATATAAAAAAACCGAAATGGCAATCAAAACTTTCACTGCCTTATCCATCAAGCCGCGTTTGCGTCTAAATTTATTACTCAAGACTCTACTCTAATACTAATAAATAATAAGAGGAGTACACAATGCAATTATCCAAAAATTTTAAAATTATTAACATCTTTAAAACGCAGCTTTCAATGATCTTAAAATGTTCACTGAGGTACGTTGGCTCAGTCGTAGCGACTGTCTTAACCCGCTATATGACTTAAAAGAGAAGTCTTAGAGTTTTTAGAAAAAGAAAATATCGATGAGTCGCACAGTAAACTGTCTAGTGGTAAAAAATCAAAAACTAAACTTTCGAATTTATCAATAAAATACATATGGGATGAAAGCTAAGATTCCAGAGGTGGTTTGGTTTTTCATGTGCGTTACACCTATAAACAGTTACACGGCTTTAACGTCGAATTATTTTGATAAATTTTTCATAATTTTTAAGTAACAAAAAATGAGTTTGGAAAAAAAAATTCTCAAAAATTAATTTTTTAATAAAAATGCATGCAAATTTATTTGTTTTATTCAGAAATTTAGCAGAAACAATGCAAAAATCCTAAAATTCAAATATTTATTAAAACACTGTAAAAAAAATTGTGAAGTTTTTAGCCAAAATATGTACTTAAAAAAAAATAGTCAGCTTCGATGGACCCGAAAAAATAGGCAAATCAAAAACCTACTTTTATGAATCAATAATCTTATTTTACATTACATATACAAAAATATGTATACAAATAGTTAGGTGTTTTCTTTGCCAACTTTTGAAATATAATGATTTTAAAAATCATCCATATTTGATATTTTTATTAAAATTATCAGTAAACATTTTTAATATTTGTAAATGTATGATAATAGTAGGCTATGTTTTAAACCAGGGCGAACTAATACAAGGTGAGTGCACGTGAGAATGCCTTCACAAAACAATTAAGAAAGAACAGACTTGAGCAGACTCGAAAAAATAGCAGAGAAAATTGTAATCAAGATTTAATGAATAAACTCCTAATTTATTCTGATCCATTTATTTCATCCAATAGAAATACAATAAATACAAGCAGCACTTTCAACAATAATCAAAAAATTAGTAATTACATAATAGAAGATGAATCCATTAACACCTATTCAGACTCAGAAACTTATTTTAGTGATTAAGAAATTGTTTACAATTGTTATGTTATTTGAATTTGTTTGTAACTTTATTATTAATCTATATATAAATTTGTTTTTATCTCAAATAATAATTTAATTTTAAAATATTTAGTGTTGTGAATTTGGCAACCCTATTCATATAATTTTATTTTTTACAATGCTTATGATTATTTTCAAAACTTTAAAAAATAAAAATACTAAAATGTTTAAAATAATGTTATATTCAAAAAAGGTATACGGCAACCCTAAATAATTAGAGATTAGTTATATTTTATAGAAAAAACTATCACGCTTATCATTTTGTATGTGAAATGATAGATTAAAATTAAAAAAAAAATAATAAATACTGAAATGGGGTAATTTTGGGTAATTAATTGTTCCCGCACCGGAAAAATAAAAGGATTTCTAAAAATGTTAATTCATTTTTGAAAATAGTAGTCCAAGAGAGATATGTGCCAATAATTTTATTAAGCTACCATAACTCCTTCGATTTTTTTCCAATTTTACTATGGGGACCGTTAGCTGTGAGTCGGCAAAACAATTTTTTAAAAGATACACAATTCATATCAGATCTAGCTTTTCTAACTGATACAACTTCTTTGCTTAATGATTTCAACTTAGAGCTGCAAGGAAAAGGTAAGAATATATCTGATATTTGGAAAATTTTATTTAATTTTAAAACAAAACTTTTTCCTCTACTTTGGCAAATTAAGTCAGATGACTTTTCCAATTCAAAAAAAAAAACATCTCTATTGCGCGAATCGCTGTAGGATGCTACGAAAACTAAGCGAGTTGAGATTTTGTAGTATTATCTTATCCAATACAGACGCATTTCATTTATTGACAGTTTTGGTTAACTATGGTCTACATGTATCAAAATTATCTCTCAGATTTAATTTGACGTTTGTTGTCGCTGAAACAATCTTTCTAGTAAAATTGGTTGTTTCGCACTTCAACAAGCAATGTTTGTTCGTACAAGTATCTTTGTTGAGAAATTACACATACTTACATATTAAAAATGATAAAATTTGTGATTTGATCCATCCCCATAAATGATGCGGTAAAACCTTTTTAAAATAACATCAGTAAAAAAAAATAAAGTATTTATGAGTTAATTTAAATGAAACCATTATCTGTTTAAGTGTTTTAGAGATTATTTTAATATGTTTTAGTGAATTTCGAAAATTTTCAATTTGGGGATGGGTCTCATTCTACTTAATTTCGACGATCTTTACTCAATTCCACAATCAGATTATTCTTTATAGCAAGTATGTGTAGGTTTCAACATAATGAAGATGCTTGCTAAAATGAACAGCAACAAGATAATATTTGTGTTGCCCCGTGCAGTACTAGAAATAATTATTTTTATTATAAATTCCATTTTAAGTGTTAGGTACTCTCTCGAGATTGGAAGGTTTCTTTGATAATTATGATTTCCAAGCTAGGAAAAGACCACATAAATGTAGAATTAAACACACCCATAAGCCAGTTATCAAACATGTCAAATCTATTTGAGAAAAATTTATTTCTAAGTTGAGCCCAATTCTAATAGACTAACCTAAACAAGCGCACAAGGCGTAATGCTTTTTAGCGCCTAGCTTTGAACAAACATAAGTGAGAGCGCAACGTTCTGTATTAAACAGTAATGTCAATTTATTTGTTAAATAAAATCTTATAAATATAAAAGCAAAATTGAGATAAATATAAAAGCAAAAAAAAAACGAATAATGGTTTGTTTGCATCTAACTTCACTAATTAACGCTCTGTCAAAATTGGATATTAAAATTACTAAGCGTTGACTTCGCGCCATTTAGGTTTGCTTTATACATTTTGTATGTGCATGAGAATTTTTGACAGTTAGTTTGCGCTCAACGCACTTGATTAGGGTTGGCTGCAAGCGAGAAATGATGTAATCCAAACCATCAATTCGGATTCAAAAAAAAAAACAATACAATTGAACAAAAGCATATTAGTAAATATGCATAAAGAAGTGCATAAAATCTTCAAAAGGCTAAAGTTAATTGTAAATTTGGGCAAAAAGTTCTATAAGCTTTTGGAAAATTAATATAAATTAAAATCGAAAGTTTATACCTAAAAGAAAAAAAAAAGAACTGTTAAGCTCACCTTACTGACTTATCTAAATAAGCGCAAGGCACATCGTTGTCTTGCGACTAGCTTTAAACACACCTAAATAAGGGCGCAATACTTTGTAATGAACAGTAATGTTAACTTATTTTGTTTAATAAAATCTAATAAACTTAAACCCAAAATAGAGGGGCAATTCCCGAAATCTGTTTGCACTCCATGCGAACTACTACTAAAAATAAAAACAACTTTAAAAAATATAGGTAGGCGTGGTTTTGCATTAGCGAAATTTTCGAAACTATGCCTGCAGATTGGTGGGCTTCAATTTTCTGTATCTCTTCAAAGTTGATCTCAACCCGAACACAGACGACAACGCCTTATCAGCTTTTCTATGTATAAGGATTGAAATTAATATTGTAGAAATTACGCATGGAATGAGAAACTTATATACAGTGAGGAGCACAAAATTTTTTTTTTCATTTCATATATTATTTATTGTATCTTCAAATTACATGAACTAACAATAAGTGCTCAAATCTTAGGACTAAAAAGTAAAAAGAACAAAAAAACTTAATTATATATACATACATATGTATATACTTTAGTCCAGCCAGTGCTATACAAAAACTGTATGATAATACGGTTGTTGTTATTATTATTTTGGTCACCTTTCTGATGTTCGGCCAAGAGAAGCAATATTCCTCCTTCTTAGTCGAATGTAACAAAGATCATTCAGGATGTTACGGGCTAGTGGATTTGGATGCGTTTCAAGCTTCCTTAGATATGTTGTTGCATGTTTCGCTATTACTGCATTAACTAGTGGGATGTTTAGATCTTTGTGGATGTTAGAGTATTTAATATTCCAGGGTGCGACTGTAATTAGTCGTAAAATCTTATTTTGGCGTCTTTGAATTTTTTCTATGTTAGAAGCTGAGGCATAACTGAATGCCTTAGCACCATATAGGTTTAAGGATTGAATTATAAAGTAGATGTTTGCAATCCAGACTTAGGGTTGAGTTGCTGCCAATGAGCCAATTTATTTGCACTGCTTTTAACTTCATTTGTGTCTATTTTGCTCCAATATGACTTTTCCAAGTTAAGTGTCTATCGAGATGTATACTTAGGTATTTGACCTCTGAATTTTGAGGTATGGTTTGGTAATTGATTTGAATAGGTGGGCATGAGTCTTTACGCAGTGTGAAAGTTATGTGAGTACATTTTTGTTCGTTTATTTTTATTTTCCATTTTTTTAACCAAAATTCCAAATAAAAAATGTGGTCTTGTAAGTATTGGGATGTTACTTGGGGGCTTTCATGAATGCTTAGAAAAGCGGTGTCGTTAGCAAATGTTGACATGTGGACTCGATTGCTAGGTGGCATATCGGATGTATACAGCAAATATAAAACGGATTCCAAAATACTACCTTGGGGAACTCCAGCATTAATTGGTTGAGGCGAGCTTAAAAAATCTCCTTCTTTAATTATGAACTTACGACCAGTTAAGTAACTTTTTAGCAATTTATAAAAAATTTTGGGTAGGTTTTGTTTTAACTTGTAAATTAGGCCTTCATGCCATACTTTATCGAACGCTTGGGAAACGTCTATGAAAAGCGCAGAACAGTATTTTCTTTCCTCGAAAGCCTTTTTTTACTACATTTAATAATCTGTGGGTTTGTTCAATAGTTCTGTGCTCTTTTCTAAAACCGAATTGGTGGTTCGGAATAGATGCTTTTTCACTAAAAATTGGGTTCAGCTTAGTAATTAATATTTTCTCAAATAGTTTTGACATATTTGATAATAGACTTATTGGCCTATAGGAGTCTACCTTTGTGTGATCTTTTCCTGGCTTAGGTATCATAGTAATAAGAGAAACCTTCCAGTCTGAGGGAAAATACTCAAGGCGTATAATGGCGTTAAAAATAAATAGAATTATTTTAACTACTACCTGGGGAAGTTCTTTTATCATCTTGTTACTAGCTTTGTCAAAACCATAGGCCTTCTTGGGTTTAAAACTAGCAATTGTCCTTTCAACATCTCTTAAGTTTATTCTGAGGGGGATTACTGATTCAGCATCTACGGGTGTCAACTCCACTAAAGTAGAAGGTATATTCGGCATAAATACCTTTTTTAAATGGTTAACAAATCACTTCTTGCCCAACTTCCGCATGAAGCACGCAAGGGAGGTTTGCGTATAACAGTTCTTTTAAGGTTTCTTGTTGCGCGCCATAATGAATGATCCGGGCTAGCGTCAAGGTCTTCCAAATATTTTGCGGGATTCAAGTTGCTCTCTTAGTTGATTTGTGATTTCTCTTAATCTGTTTTTGAGTTGAGGAGATTGCGAGATATACACTCTCTTCGAATTTTTCTTTTTTCTGCCAAGAGCTTTTCGATGTCTGCAATGCAAAGTCGATTGTATCTTGTTTGTTGGTGGGTTATTGTTGCATGTTCAATAGCTAATTTGAAGTTTTTATTAAGATCAGTAAGACAGCTCTACGTCTTCTGGTGTTCTTAACGGCATGTTTGTCGAGCAATGAGCACTGAGATATTTATTATATTTTAGCCAATTAACGCGAGTGCTTGGCATCGCTGAAACTATTTCTTGGCGGTTCCATAATGAAACCATAGTAGGTGAATGATCAGACGATAATTCAAGTGATGCTTCAATTTTTAGCATATCTCTTGGAAGATCCTTTGTTACACCAAAATCAATAACATCAGGAATTTTCTGTGGATCTGTAGGTCAATAGGTTGGTTGTCCACTAGAAATCACATTTAAACGCATTTTTAAAATCACATCAAACAAGACACGACCCTTCGGAGTGATTAGTCTTGACCCCCAGAACATGTGTTTTGCGTTGTAATCACCAGCTGCTATAAAACGGGGTCCTAGTAATTTAAAAAAGTCCCGGTACTGACTCTCCGATATCGAAAATCTAGGAGGGGAATAAATTGAAGAAATAACTATGTTTCGATCAAAGTCTTCAAGGCAGATGTTAGTTGCTTGCACGTAGTCTGTACTGAAATCACACAGTAGATAGTGCTTAAGACGAGCCTTTATTAGTATTGGCGAACCTCCGCATGCTCTACCACGAGGGTCTTTTGTGTCGTAAAATATGTAGCTATTTATTTTAAAAAAGCTATTTGTGTTTAAGTGGGTCTCCGAAATCAGCATAATATCAATTTGTTGATTTATGAGGAAATACTCTAGTTCATTTTTATGTTGGCGAATTCCGTTAGCGTTCCAGAAACATATTTTTAAATAGTTCATGGTTTTTTAAGTACCGCCTGCAACATCATACATTGCATGCGTACCATTTGCTGCATCATGCTGCTCATAGAGCTCATAAAACTGTTAAACGATTGCACTAATGTCACGATGCTTGCTACAAGACGGCTGGAGTTACCAGAAAGATTTTGTTCTTTAAGTTCCGGCTTGGCAATGGTTTTACCACTGGAGCACGATTAATTTTTAAGACATCTGCGTATGAAACATTTTGAGCTGTTGGCTGGGGTAACTGCGGGTAATAAGCGTTTGTTGTGCGTTGAGCCTGCTTGGGGGTAATAACAACATTTTTGGAAGTCTTCTTTACCATTGCATAAACAGGACAACCTCTGTAGTTAGCAGTGTGATTTCCACCGCAGTTGCTACATTTCTTAACTTTTGCATCTTTCCTAGATTGGAGATAGCTTACAATAAACCCTACTGTGACCAAACTCTTGGCAATTTAAACATTGAACAGGACCTGATCATTTATGCGGTTCCTCTACGGTGATTTTACGGTGCAGTAGGTATCTGAGGTTATAAATAGAATGAGTTTCGTTTTTTAACTTAATATCACCAGACTCCAATTCAACTCGAAAAATTGGTTGGGGTGCTCGTTCTCGATTTCTGAGGGTGGCTACGCTTTTGATTTTAAATCCATTTGCTTGGATGCTAGCTTTTATCTCCGCTGAGTCTACGCATATGTTAATACCTTTTATTACTACTTGAAGTCCTTTTCCACATTTTAATTGGTAGGTATAGACATTTTTTTTGCGTGTTTCAAGTTCGTTAACTGTCTTTCGAAAGTTGCCTTCATCGTTTATTTGAATTTTTGTCTCACTTATACTTCCACGCTTAATTGGAACCACATAAAATGAGTTTTCTCCAATTATTGAAATCAAACTTTTTACTAATTCGTTGGAATTTTGTTCTCTCAAATAAATTGGGGGTGGTTTGAACGACTTGGGTAGCGTTGTGGGCTCACTTGTTTCGCCATCTGAAATTGAAAAACGGTTTTCTGAACTAAGTCTATTCGAGTTCCTATCTTTAGGTACTTTTGAAATTGGTTCTATCTGTGAAGATTTTTGGGCTTGGTCCTTTCTTTAGTACAGTTACGTATCTATCTATGCCAACCTGTGTATTGGTCTTTTGGGAACTATCCATTATTATTTTGTTCTTACTATGTTCCGAAGAAGACGGCGATGACTTGTACATATTTATTTTATTTTCACCACTTAACAACAATGGTGAACAAGACCGAGTGCGGTGAACTGGCGTATCATCTAAAAATACATTAATTTCTTTGTTTTTATTAATTTCATTTATGCCTGCGTTTATTGTTACATACGCATTTCTGCTGTTTGTTTTCGCACTATTCATAGTTGTATTTAAATTAGAGAGACTCATAAGTGAGCCTCCCTACGGTTGGTTTAGTTACAACTATTACTTAAGTAATAATGCCGTTTAAAAATAAGTAAAGAAAAAGGTACAACAACTTTGTTGTTATGTTTAAAACAGGTTTTATTGTTTTTGGGTTTTTTGTTTTGTTTAAAAAAAAAATTTACTACAATTCACTAGAATTGTTTTTGTTTATGTTTTATTGCGATCTTAAAAAAGCACGTCTGTTTTATTCAACCAGCAAACAACTTTTTTGAGGTGCACAAATGAGTACATGTTTGTACTTTGAGCACTTTTTGTTTCATAAATATAAAATTAATAAAGCAAATCCAAAAATTTTTATTGTCGTTAATTAAGTATCTAGTACTTAATCAAATTATATAAAACTAGAGTTCGCCCCGTGGTCGAAATTCGACCAAATTTATTTCTGACACATTTTATATAGTTTAGATACATAAGTACACATTCTTTTTTAATGAAACAAACGTTAATAGCAATTCATGTTATTCATATATTTATTAAATTAATCAAAATGGGAAACAAAATTGTAACAAAAATCTTACACATACTCGTAGTAGTGAGACGTATTTTATTTCGGTTAAAAAAAAAAGTAAATAAATTGTGCGTAATTCATATCAAATGCACCGACGCGATGATAAAACACATCATGAATTTTAAAATGATAGATTCCTTGCATACAATTTCTATCACTTTTTGCCTCTGTACTAACCATTGCAAATGCTGAGTTAAAAGCACGAATATTTTCAAAAAAGTTTTTTGTTTTACGCTTTTCAACAGCGTTTTGTGAATTCAAATTATTAAATAAAAAATTAAAAAAGCTTTTTTGAGACAATGGCATTAAAGAAACTTTTCCCTTGTGGCAACATGCTGTAAAAGAAGTTAAATCATTTTGAGTTACTTCAGACTCTAAATGCTTAGCACTACAAAAACGGCATAGGTATTAAGTGCATTGGACCACAGTTATGACTTACAAAATTACTTGGAACAATATTGAAAGCACATTTAAAACTATTTAATAATTCATTGTCATTACGCAGATGGTCAGTGTTAATATTTCCAGATATGTTCTGAGTAAGATATTGAATTGCTCGTCGCCGTCTCTCCATTCTACCAGTTATTGATCATCTTCGTGGCATCTCAAAAAAAATATAAAAATTAGTTTCTGGACAAATTAGCATATAGTTTTTATTTTCTTTTATATTTAATTACTTATAATTATTATTATGTTATATTTCTAAATGAATTTTTAATTAAAAGAAATATTGTTATAAATAGTTTCTAGCGTTTTTTATATTCAATGAATTTTATTATAACTAATTTACTTGTTATCACCAATATTGTAGTGTACCACACAAGTCGACCATGCATGCACAACGTATAGAACCAATAAGTGATCAAATATCAATACTAACACTTATTGTTCTATACATGTTGTAATGCATATATTTGAGTGACTTAAATAAAATTGAGTGCATTTCAAATATGGAAGATTGTGATTGGTCACAAACAAATATTAATACAACTCACTATGATATTAAATGAATAAAATAGAAAACTACGATAAGTTAAAATAAGCTAGAAAGGTTAAGATTTATTTTCATAAGTAGTATATAAGAAGAAAATTAAAATGAATAAATTAGACTTTTGATATATTAGCTAAACAGGCAACAGCCTTAGTTTTATTTCAATAAGCCTCATTTTTGCTCTTACTTCTAGTAAGAACAGCAAGAATCAATAGCCCAGCCAGTGGCAAACTTCTGCCGGCTGAATTTACACTCACATTTTCTTTAGACATTGATCCTGTCACATTACATGGCGATCCTGCCCACACGGACCTAACGATCCTGCCCCCACAGACATAACAATCCTACCATTTTTTTTTTCTCTCTTGAACATTACCTTCCTAACGAATCCTGCCAATTGATTCTGATTGATGAGCAATCACGGCATCCCAGAAGCGTTGGTACCGCAACAAACTCCACCACAATACTACAAACGACTCTCAATAGAAGAGTATAAGAAACGTCAGGCAAGAAACCAAGAGGAACGGCTAACTACCATCCCCAAGGTAGACGTAACCATAGCCAAGAAAAAGAGAGGAGGCCAATTGACGAAGCTAAAAAGGGAATTATCCGATTTATTGCGAATAATCAAGCAAACGGATCCACCACCGACCTGGGACAGAGCCCAAGAAACTTGGAGCAGAATAGCTGAAATCAAGGAAGTAATACACAAAAAACACGGCAAAAGGAACAAGAAGAATACAAAAACATGTCATGGTGGAAGAAAATAATAGCGTCAATTCCGATATTGATAGCGGGATACGAAGTAGGCAAATCAAGGGAAGAAGAAGACAACAAGGAGTTAGTAGAAGCAATGCGCACCACTATTACCAACAACAGCGGGCAAAATAAAAACAATATGGACCACATAGAAACCATATCACTTATAGCTATAATAACAATAGCAATTATTTATATAATAAAAATTATTTGTAAAGCCATTAAACAAAGACACCACTATAATAATATAACAAATGTATAAAATTTTATAAAAAGGAATTAAAATAATAAAAACGTTTTAATTAAGAAATAATAAATTTTTTTTACACCCATTACATATAAATGGAAGAAAATATTTTAACATTAAAAGAAATTCTAAGAAACTTAAAGAAAAGTCCAGGAAGGACGTATAGAGAGCAAACAATACTAGACAAATTAAAACAAATTTATGATATAAAAGAGAAATTTCAAATAATAATAGCAGAACACAAAGAAACTGAATCAATAATAGCATTAAAATTAGAATTTAACACAGTCTATAAAAAAGTTAAGGAAATTTTATTAGGAAGTTGTAGAGAACAAATAGCAGTGGACACGATGGCGACATTCAATATAGAAACCATTTCAAAAACACTCCCATTATTCACTGGCAATTACATAGAACTAGAAAGTTTCCTCATAACAGCAGATTTGATTAACAAAAATCTGTCGGAGACAGCAAAAATCGATTTCCTACAATATGTTTACCATGCCAAATTAACTTCCAATGTCAGAACAGCGATAGGAAGCCACACAAAACCAGAAGATTTCGAATCTCTAAAAAATTCCCTTAAACAAAGATACAAAAACACGAAAACCATTCCTGAATTACAAACAAAATTATGTGTATTGTATCAAGGAAAAATGAATATCAATACCTATAACGAGAAAATAATAGCCATCATAGACAATCTGAACGAATTAGGAATTGAGCAGTTAGGTAATGGTGCTACAGAAGCAAAAAAAAATGTCATAATTAGATTAAATAATAAATTAGCGCTAGACACTTTTAAGAAGGGTATAAATGACAACTACAAGCCAACATTGTTCGCAGAAAGACCAACAACAACACAAGAAGCTCTTGAGCTAGCACTAGAATTAGAGAACGAGCAAAAATTAAATCCAAATTCAATACTACATCTTAGAAGAGAACAAATTCGTTATAATTCATTCCATTCCTATAGAGGAAATGGAAGCAGGCAAAACAACAACAGGAATAATAGCTTCAATAATAATAATAGGAATAACAATAACTTCAGCAGAACCAACAATTTTAACAATAACAGGAACAATAGCTACAATAATAACAACAATAGAAACACTAATTTTGGCCACAACAGAAATTACCAAAACAACAAGTATAGACAGAATACAAATAGACACATAAACACTATACATGATTCGGGAAACCAAATAGGCCCGGAATACGCGAATATTCCGGATGGCCGACAGTAAAAATTCATAAAGTATCAGACAATAATACAAACTACATAATCGCTAAATACAAAAACACACAACTAACATTTCTTGTAGATACGGGCGCCGCACAGTGGCTGAAAATCGTTTTTCGTTGGCCAAAATTCTGTAACTTTTGAACCGATCAAAATATTGAAATAATTTTTTTTTTAATGGATAGATATTTAGCTCAGCTTGATTCAGTTTTAATTACATTAAAATTGATTGAGGACTTTTTAAGGAATTCGAGGTCAAAGTTGAACATTTTAATTTTTTTAACTTTCAGAGTGAAATATGGGTTTATTCTGTGTGTAACATAGTAAAATATCTCTCTAAGATCCAAAAAAGTATATATATTCTTGATCAGTGATGAAATCTAAGACGATATAGCTATGTCCGTCTGTCCATACGTCCGTCTGTCCATCCGGCCGTCCGTCCATTCGCCTGTCTGTATGAACACGATTCAGTCTAAACGAAAAGAGCTAGACCCTTGAAATTTGGTACATATATATCTTGAAGGATAGGGCAGACTAAGTTCGTAAATGGGCCAAATCGGAAAAGGGGGAAAAAAATTCCCCTAAGAACTAAACCAACCCCTGAAAAACTACACATTTTTACAAGTTTTGTTGTAAATTTGTTAAGCAAATGAAACATTTTTATGTCAAAGAAGGTTCAAGGTCTTTACCCTGGAACCAGAAAATCATAAAAATTTATTATTTTTTATTATTTAGCATATTATATGAAAAATAGTGTCAATAATTAACAAATTGTATTACCTAAGCCTAGATTGCATAAAAAATTAATTTTTAAGCTTTCATGACGAATGGAAAATGTACTCGGATCTTCTGCGCTACCTTCACCTCACCCCCCCCCCCCCCCCCAAAAAAAAAAATTTTATTTTTATTTTATTTCAATTTTATTTTATATTAATTGCAAATATTCCATATTTTGTTCTGTGCTATTTCTGTTCTTTAGTAGTTTTTTGGCTTCTTCATCTAAATCCCGATGGTCCACTTTCCATTGATTTCGAATACTGGATATGAACGGATCTGACGTTGCCAATAATATATTAAATAGATCTTCATTTGTTGAATTCCGTGAAATTTTCCTAGTATTGTGCTCTCTATAAAATATGTAATCCTTGTTCCTTTTTTCCTGAGCCTCCTCTGATAGATCTCCAAGTGGCACCAAATGATATTTAATGACATCTTCACCATGATAAAGGATTTTGTGAACTGTTGCAGACATATTTCTCCATGGGTAGTTAGTTGTATATATTTTTGCAGTTTCCTTAGCATAATCTCCAAATTTTCTACAGTCAATTTCTTCATTGCACGCAAGTACTTCTAGTATTATTTTAAATCTGAAAATAAGGTTGAAATCCACTCCTGTTATTTCAGATGCTGTTTCTGGATCTGAAAAGAATCTTCTTGCGGTATTGCCATCATTTGTATTGCCTGACCCTTGTTTTGGCTGATCTATAATCAGTCCACGTTTGCGATATTCATCTTGAACATGTTTCTTTTTTGAACTTCTTAACTCTTTGTTGGTCACATTGTTTCTTATTGATCCTGAAGACCCGAAATCCAAGTCATAACTGATTTTTAGTATCTGTTCCATAAGTCGTATTCTTGCGTGTAGTGGTGATAATCCAAATTCATATGCATCGGTATTATCTAATGATTTTGCTGGGACTTGGTTTAATTGGGTTGATGTTGCTTGGCATATAATGCAGCTAGATGCAGCCTTCGTGTTAGTCAAAGCCTGACCCACTTTTCCATCTATCATAGCAGGTAGCGCTTAAATTGAACAAAACTGCACTCATGCGTCAATATGGTGTTGTTTTTTAACTTTAGTGGTTTAATGTCGCAATTATTGTTATAAAATTGTTTATGACTTTGGTTGACCCTAACATTTGATAACAGGTAAATTTAGAAAGAGATCATATGCTTCCTGTAGAGCCCATTGTGATAATTTTATTACTTATTTTTTGCTGATCAAAACAAAGCCATTAAACCCTTTCGAAGGTATTATATTTATTTTTTTTAGTTATACGTAGCCTAAACTAAAAAAAAATAAACTTTTAGGCAAAAAAGTGAAAATTTAATACACCATTGTATATGAATTTTTTTCGAGTAATTTCATTAAAATGAAAAAAGTGTTCTACAGGCGGCTCGTGGCGGGTGCAAAAGTATATATAGCCTTAAAGAGGACACTTTCACCTTTCTCGTGGTTGTATACGTTTCTTGTTCCCTTTTGTTCCCTAGAAGTTCTATTCCACTAAAGTTTAAATTTGAGGAAAATATAGTAGTTTCATAAATATTTCATAACGCCCCTAATATTAAACGCTAGAGCTGTGTCTACTTACAACAACTAAAGACAATAATCCTACCAACATTATAAAAAAAACCGCAGACCATTATCGATGATATCTTGCGAGTAGTAACCATTTAATTTTGATAAAAAACCAAAGAAAAACACCTTTTTCTGAAATTAAAAAAAAAGTTGAGTTTGACAGCATGCCACGCCCACAATTATCAATATTTTAACATAATTTTTTGGCTACCTTAATTTGGATATATTAACTACAAAATGCCGTAAAAATTTTAAAAATCGGTGACAAAAAAAAAATTTACTTTTGGCCAACGAAAAACGATTTTCAGCCACTGTGCGCCGACATATCACTTTGTCGCATGCGTGAAGAATTCATAGGTGAACAATTCAAACCTGAAGAAAAATGCAAATTGACAGGAATCACTACAGAAGAAATTAATTCAATAGGAACCACAGATCTTAAGCTATCATTAGCAGACGAAGAATGCACACACAAATTCCATCTGGTGTATCAAAACTTTCCAATAGAAACAGACGGAATAATAGGTAGAGACTTCTTAAAGAAATACCTTTGCAAAATTGACTATGAAACATTTACCATTTCATTATTTACAAATAATACTACTATAATTCTACCAATGCAAACCAAACCATTCGCTACATTAAAAATAACAATTCCACCAAGAACAGAAATCATACAAGCGGTAAAATTAAACCTTTCAGAAGATTGTGTAATTTTTAATAATGAATTAAAAGACGGAATTTTTCTAAGTAATTCAATAGCACCAAAAAACGGCATGACGCATTTAAGAATTTTAAACACAACGAGCGACACAGTGACTCTACAAGGCATTCAACTACAAACTGACCCACTTAAAATGTATGACATATTATATTACACAAACACTAAGAATGACAAACGTTTTGAAGAAATACTAAAAGAGCTAAAATTAAATGAAAAAGATGATTACGCAAACAAAACACTAATAAATATTTTTAGGAAATATCAAAATGTTTTTCAACTAGAGAATGAAAAATGAACAGTAAACAATTTTTATAAACAGAAAATCATAACCTCAGACAATACACCAGTTTACATAAAGAATTATAGACTACCACATGCACACACTGACGTAATAAATGAACAGGTTGAGACAATGCTTAATGACGACATAATAGAACCATCAGTTAGCCCATATAATGCACCACTCCTTTTAGTACCAAAGAAAAATATTGAAGACAAAAGAAAATGGAGACTGGTAGTAGATTTTAGAAAGCTAAATGATAAAATCGTCAATGACAAATTTCCACTAACTAGATTAGAGGATATTTTGGACAAATTAGACAGAGCCAAATGGTTTTCTACACTTGACATGACAAGCTCTTTCCACCAAATTGAATTGGAAAAAGACTCAAGACAATTAACAGCCTTTTCAACACCACAAGGACACTATCAATTCAAAAGACTCCCATTTGGACTAAAAATTTCTTCAAATAGTTTTCAAAGAATGCTTACAATAGCATTATCAGGATTAGAATCAGAAGCATTTCTCTATGTAGACGATATAATCATATACGGTTGTAGTTTGAACCATCATAACCAAAATTTAATTAAAGTATTAGACAGACTTCAGAAATATAACTTAAAACTGAACCCAAAGAAATGTTGTTTTTTAAGACCAGAAGTAATCTATTTAGGACACTTAATAACAAAAGACGGAGTAAAGACAGACCCAGCAAAGTATGACGTAATAAGAAATTATCCAATACCAAAAAACGCGGACGAGGTTAGACGATTCGTTGCATTCTGCAACTATTATCGTAAATTCATTCCTGACTTTGCTGAAATTGCCAAACATCTAAACGCATTACTAAAGAAAAAGACAAAATTTCTATGGACAGACGAGTGCCAAAACGCTTTTGAAAAACTCAAAGACAAACTAATGAATCCACCATTGTTACAATATCCAAATTTTGATAAACCGTTCATTCTCACGACAGACGCTTCAAACTACGCGTTAGGAGCAGTTTTGTCCCAAGGCGAAATAGGGAAAGATTTACCAATCTCTTATGCCAGCAAATCATTACAGAAACATGATTTAAACAAACCTGTAATCGAGAAGGAGCTCTTAGCGATTCATTGGAGCATACATTTTTTTAGACCATATTTGTACGGTAGAAAATTCATAGTAGTAACGGACCATAGACCGTTAATCTCACTGTTCTCGCATAAGAACCCATCATCTAAAATGACAAGAATAAGACTAGATTTAAGCGATTATGATTTTACAATAGTCTACAAAAAAGGAAAGATGAACACAAATGCGGATGCACTCTCTAGAATAGAAGTTAATTCAGAGATGTTGAAACAAATGATACCGCAAGAAAATGATGAAAAAGAAAAAAAAAAAATACTAATAACAACGAGGGCGATGAAAAATAAAATCAATGAGGCAAATAAAAGAAAAATAATAACAATAATAACGAGGCAAATAAAAGAGAAAAATTAAAAATAAATAATGAGGCAAAAAGTAAGAACAAAGAAAATAAAAAAAAAACGCGCGCAGAAGAAAATAAATTGGAAAACTGTACTTCTCAGGAGCCTGATCAACTTCAAATATGGGAATGCACCTCCATTAATGATATAAAGAATATGAAGCAATTGCAATTTAATAATCTTGAAAATATAGAAGATATCGATATAATTATAAAGAAAAATATAGTGCACATAGGATGTGACGAAAATTCATTCGGAACCAGTTCCATGAAGAAATCACATGCCAAGGCATAGTTGGGGGTAGTGCACTAATTCTGCAATCTTCACTCACACTGAGTGATATTGCAAAAATATTGCATTCATTTTTTTGATTTCTAATGGTGATTGCAAAATTTGCAGCCTCAATCAACATTAGTGATAGTGAGTTAAAAAGACTTTGCACTAAAATTTAATTATTTTGATTTCAAAAAATGCAATCAGCAATATATTGCAACTTTTTTTTCTTCACTCAAGTTGATTGCAAGAAGAAATTTTGCATTCAATTTGAGGGACAATTTGATTTATTGTTATTTTTGTTCACTAATTCAAAAGTGAACACTAATACTTCATTAAAAATAGAATTCAATTTATTTTATATTTATTAATGATTATATAAAACAGTAAATTAATTTATATATGTAACATAAATATATGAGTATGACCATCTAGACCTTCAAAAATTAATTTAAATAATTTTTAGTTTATCAATCTTCTGAGTGTATACCATTCCACTAAAGAAAAATAGAGGCCTAACAGGTGCAAAAGAAGGCAAATGTGTGTTGAATTTTAAAAACATTTGCCTAATTACTGTATATTTGTTAAGACAACCCAATTCAGTCTCAAAATCCAGTAGCGAAGTATTTAATTCTATTCATATCCTATCATTTTGTTCTACTGTTGAATTATCTAATATCAAAGATATGAGAAGATTCGTGATTTAAACAATCGTTTTATTTACTTCGTTAATTGCACTAAAATCTAGGAATCTAACTTACCTAGTAATGTTCGAACTGACTTTGAAAATTTTTATGCAACTGTTATATAGTATTAATAATTAATTTGTTACCATTATGTACCTTTTTTCAATACTGAATAAAAAATTCATTACGTTACATCACTTTTTTATATTTTGGTGTAAAATATTAAAAAAAAACGAATTTATTTCAAAATTCTCATGACCAATAATTTTTGAAAGCTGATTGAGAGTATAAATAAATGCAGCTTTTTATTGATTGCAAGTAAAAATTTTGCAATCAAATGATTTTTTTTTTGATTGCAAGTAAAAATTTTGCAATCAATTGAGTGAGTGAAGAATTATTGCACTAAATCTGCGTTGAGTGGTAGTGCAAACATTTGCACTACCACTAAATTCTTTTGATTGCTAGTGCAGCTTTGCAGTTTATCACTAAGCTGCAAAAAAAAAATAGTGCAATAATTTATTTTGCAATATGATTTAGTGGTAGTGCAATGCTGATTTCAATCAAAATTTAGTGCACTACCCCCATCACTGTGCCAAGGATATAAATAATAAAGAAAATAAGCTAGCAAGATTCAGTGATAAATCAGCGAAACTAGATTCGATACTGAAGAAACTGATATCTAAAATGAATAAAGAAAATATTAAAGAATTAGCGGTACCGAATAATGATAAAATATTTAAAGAGTATACAAAAGAAGAATTAAAAGAAGCCTACAAGAAAATAAATACAAATGTTAAAAGTCCTCAACTAAAAATATTAATATACAATGCCCCAAAAAGAATAACAGATGATATTCTAAAATACAAATTAATTGATGAATTCCATAATACCACACACGCAGGCCACTTAGGAATTAGAAAAACGGTGATAAAACTAAAACAAAGATACATATGGAAAAACATGAACAAGATGGTCAAGAAATTTGTAACTTATTGCGACAAATGTAGTATAAACAAACAAACAAAACATATTAAAGAACCACTTACACAAACAGACACACCAAATAACAGTTTTGAAGTGATTTCAATTGACACCGTAGGACCCCTTCGGATTTCAAACGAATACCGATACATACTAACCATGCAGTGTGAACTGACTAAATTCGTTATCGCGCATCCTATGTCAACCAAAGATGCTCTTACAACTGCCAAAACATTAGTTGAACAATTTATTTTAAAATACGGACAGTTTAAGGTACTTAAGTCAGATAGAGGAACAGAATTTACGAATGAGTTAATGAAAAACATATGCTTACTGTTAGACATCAAACAAACATTTTCTACACCCTACCACCATGAAACCTTAGGATCAATTGAAAGAAATCATAGAGTTCTAAATGAGTTTTTGTTAACATCTGCAAACAATCATGAATGGGACAAGTGGATTCCATATTTTACTTTTGCGTACAATACGGCACCACACGTAGATACAGGCTATTCACCCTTTGAATTAGTTTACGGAAAATTACCAAACATGCCATCTGACATAATAAATAATAAAGAAAAGATTTACAATTATGACGACTACGTTCAAGAATTACGAGTCAAATTACAATTTGCCTTAAACAAAGCAAAAGAGTTATTAATAAGAGCAAAACAAAAAAGAATCTTGAATAACAACAATGTTAATAAATTGATTTTAGAAGTAGGAGATCTAGTTTTAGTAAAGGTAGAAAATAGGAAAAAACACCAAAGTCCTTATAAGGGACCATTTAAAATAATTAATAGAAATGGTGTTAATAGTACAATAGACTATAATGGAACAAAAAAAGAAATACACAACAATAATTTAAAGAAGTATAATACAATATCAAATTAAATATATAACAATTTTAACAACAAAATCTAAATATTATAATTATTATATAAGCAACTTTAAATATATAAGACTTAAATCTTAAATACTTAAATATAAATAATTTAAAATGTAAACCTATTTTAAGATTTAATATTACTTCATTTTTCTCTATGCATAAAAATTACCAAATTAATTTTCTTTATTTAGTATCATGAAAATAATATAAAAAATCAATTTGATAATTTTTCTCTTAAGGGCGAGGGTGTAGTGTACCACACAAGTCGACCATGCATGCACAACGTATAGAACCAATAAGTGATCAAATATCAATACTAACACTTATTGTTCTATACATGTTGTAATGCATATATTTGAGTGACTTAAATAAAATTGAGTGCATTTCAAATATGGAAGATTGTGATTGGTCACAAACAAATATTAATACAACTCACTATGATATTAAATGAATAAAATAGAAAACTACGATAAGTTAAAATAAGCTAGAAAGGTTAAGATTTATTTTCATAAGTAGTATATAAGAAGAAAATTAAAATGAATAAATTAGACTTTTGATATATTAGCTAAACAGGCAACAGCCTTAGTTTTATTTCAATAAGCCTCATTTTTGCTCTTACTTCTAGTAAGAACAGCAAGAATCAATAGCCCAGCCAGTGGCAAACTTCTGCCGGCTGAATTTACACTCACATTTTCTTTAGACATTCATCCTGTCACATTACAATATTGGAAAAATGAAACAACTGAAAATGAAACAATAATTGTGTACTAAAAAGCCTTCGCGGCATAATATTAAAAAATAAAATAATCACTCATATTTCTACATCAAATTGGTAAGCATCTCTTGCTTTTATTTCTTAACTCTTGCTCGTACACTAATTCCTTTGGTTTAATTTCTTTTATTTCATTACAAAAATCTCTCGCCCTTATAATTTCTCATTGCTTGAGAAATTATAAGCAAAAAAAAGGATTTATTAATTGGACAATAAATCCTTCAACTTATCCTAAATTTATTCATGGTCCTTCTCAACAGTGAACTGGTAACCTATCCAAGAAAAATCCACTGCATCAGCAAGGTAAAGCCGGGAAGAAAAGTAACGAACGCAAGTACTACCTACAAACATACATAAAACACTATTTTTTAAAAAAATGGCAATGTAAGTAGAAAAATTTCTTATACATACATATATACTACTTACATATATAACTAAATAGAAAAATCCCTTAAAACAAATAAATTTAAATTGAAAAGTTTTCCACACTAAAAAAGAAAAATTTTTTTTAAAAATAAAAAAGTTTCCCCAACTTAAAAGAAAAATTCTAAAAAGTGCCCAAAGAAAGTGATACAATTTAAAAATTTCTAAAAATAAAATTTCCCAAAATTGTTCTCTTATTAAAGTGCCAAAATAAATATAAAAAACTAATAAGTGCCTACATATTTACATACATAAATGTACATACATACATAAATACTTAAAAATTGCAAAACCCAAAGGAATAGCCAAAATTAAATAATAATTAAAGTTTAAAGAATCCTGAAGAAAATTTTAAATTAAAATTGAATATCTAAAAGGTAAAAAATCTCTTTTTAATCGTTTCCTTAAATTTTCAAAAACCTTAAAATTAAAAGTTAAAAAATTAATTAAAATCAAATAACTCACCTATACAAAAAATAAATAAATAAATCCTATGTATATACTTAGGTAAATTGCCAAAGGTGAAAAATTAAAAGTGCATAAATAATTTATCAGTTGCCAATTTTCATTTGCCTAAAACTGCAAAAGAGTGAAAAAAAAAAACAACAAAAATCCAATAAGAAAAACCTTGAAAAATGTTACATTTTCAAGTTCAGTGACCTATTTAATCTCTGAAAAAAAAAATTCATAAGTAAATAGGAGAGTGTTAAATTTTGTCAAAAAACCACCACCATTCCTATCTTAATACAGTAAAAAAAAAAAAGCAGAGATTAAACATCGTACATACACAAATACTCTTAATATTGATGATCATCTATTTACTTGTGCTCTTGTGGAACAAAAAGAAACAAACAAAAACCGCACAGTGGGTTATGTTAATAAAAAATTGCTACAAAATAGAAAATATATTTATTAGTTCAACAATTTTAATGCATTTTAAATAAATTTAAATTTCTTGTGCTCTTGTAAAACAAAAGAAACAAACAAAAACCACACAGTGGGTTATGTTAATAAAAAATTGCTACAAAATAGAAAATATATTTATTAAATTTCTTGTGCTCTTGTAAAACAAAAGAAACAAACAAAAACCACACAGTGGGTTATGTTAATAAAAAATTTTGCTACAAAATAGAAAATATATTTATTAGTTCAACATTTTAATGCATTTTAAATAAATTTAAATTTCATCTGCTCTGTGGAAAAATAAAAAATAACGAATGAAGGAGTGAGAGTGTTTGTGATAAATGGCATGTTTGTTATAGGTCTTCAGCGACTGCGCAAACATATATGTATGCACTATAAAATTAAAGAGAAATTACATGCATAAAAAATACGATTTAAATTTATTTCTCTTTGTAATTGGCAATTTGGTTAAAATTTCAAAGTTCTTATTTATGCACTTGTTAGCACAGTCGTTATTAATGGTGTAAAATTTAAAAAACAAATTATTTAAATAATACTATGAGTTTATTTTACCTTGGTTTTGGCAATTTAGAAATTAACATACAACAATAAACAAAAATCATTTACAGTGGCACAGTGGTATAACATTTAACAAAAAATAAAAATTGGGAGATAAAATAATTTGTTACAATATTAATTTTAAATAAAATTTTACACAAATAAAACAAATATATTCACATTTCATACTATTAAATCTCAAATTTAAAAATATTTCATCTGCTACTTGCGGTTAAAAATTATTACATTGATATTCGTAAAAATTTATTAAAAGTGAAATAAATATCTATTAAAAATTTGTTGAAAGTTTCTATTGTTCGATTCGATTCCCTTATGCTTACTTAGCTTAGAATATTATTCACAAACAAACAAAGCGGTTTTCAAAAATCAAAGTTATAAACGATTTGATAGGAATTAAAAAGGTACATTCAGATATCCAAATTAAAAAGGATTTACGCTATATTTTACAAAGTGTTTAGAATCTGAATCTGACTTATTCTACAGTTGTATTTCCATCATATCCGTAATAAATTTTATAGCTGTTTTTAAAAGCAACAAAAAAGAATCTTAAACCCAAATTTCACATTTAAATTATTTGGTAATTGTTTTATTCAATTATCAAAGCAAAAAATTAATTTTTTTTCTCTGAAATATACTGAAAACCAAACAAAACAAAAATGTCAGTCAGTCGTAGGCGATTCGCATTTGACGTGAAAAATTTGATTGCATTTTGCAAAAAATGTGACCAAGAGTCCTCAGGCGACTCCGAGTCCCTTTTAGACATTAAAAGAAAAGATATTGATTCACGTTGGGCTAAAGTGGGAGAGTCCTTTGAGGAAGTTATGCTCTCTGATGAAAAGGAGGATGTTAGAGCTAACATTCAACAACAATATGATTCGTGCATGGACATTTATTATTCTACACTTTCTAAACTTCTCGATTTAGTAAAATTGGCGAAAGAAAGAGATGATACGCGAGTAGGCGTGGATTCAGTGTCTCAAATCGAACATTGTAGTACTGGACTGAAGCTTCCCCCGTGTGATACACAAATATTTTCAGGAGGTTACGAAGATTGGCCGGCATTTCGCGATATGTTCACGGCAGTATATATAAACCATCCCAGGCTAACTCCGGCAGAAAAATTATACGATCTCAGAAACAAGACCACTGAAACTGCAGGAGCAATAGTCAAAAGATTCCCTTTAACTGATAACAATTTCACTTTAGCCTGGCAAGCTCTTAAATTACGTTACGAAAATGTACGAGTATTAGTCGATAATCAAATTAGAAACCTTTTTAATATTCCCACAGCTCTAAAAGAGGATAGTGAATCCCTTCAAAACATCCACAGTGCAGTGTCTGATTGCATAGCAATGCTACAAACCTTAGGAGTCTCAGTAGAAGGTTGGGATCCCATTCTAGTAAATTTAATATATTCTAAACTCCCGCACGAAACTTTAGCTCAGTGGGAACAATCACTTAACGCGAGTAGAGAGTTGCCCAAGTGGTCTCAACTGAGTGAGTTTCTTCTCAAAAGATGCGAAGTTGTGGAAAGAATTTTTACAATTAAAGATACCAAATCTTCTTTTTTAAGCCTAAATGAGCCAAAGCAAAAGGTGCAATTATACGCATCCCAAGAAAAACTTAATTACAAATGTAAATTGTGTGATCAAGATCACAGTTTGAGAATATGTCCACGATTTCGTAAACTTACAATTCAAGAGAGAGTAGATTTTGTTTTTAAAAATCAATTTTGTAATAATTGCTTGTCGCAATCTCATACTAAAAGAAATTGTGCTAGTAAAAATACTTGCCTTAACTGCGGGAAAAAGCATCACACCATGCTTCATATGCGTTCTGTAAATAATCCCCGAAATAATATGGAACCAAAGTTCCCAAATAAAAATGCGAATCCATATCAGCCTCAAAAGTCTAATACTAATGTATCTAATATTAATGCTGAAATTCCCGAACTTAATGAATTAATAATTCAACCTTCAACTTCTAATTCTAGTAATTTTCCACAAATCAACGCTAATTATGCTACAAATAATGCAAACGTATTGCTACGAACAGCTCTAGTTCAAATTGAATGTAGAGGTGAATTGTTCACTATTCGAGCATTGATTGATCCCGGCTCTGAACGAACTTTTCTGTCCGAGAAAGTAAGGGCTCGTTTAAACATTAACGCAAGAAAATCTCATTATGAAATTGTGGGAATCGGAGGCCAAAGCCAAAAGGCTGAAAGGGAATGTGATTTGGTCTTAGTATCAAAAATTAATAATTTCCGTTTTAAAATAACTGCTATAGTTTTACCTAAAGTGACAAATCAAATTCCGTCAGTGTCGTTTAATGTTACTAATATAAGTGATCTTTCAAATCTTGAACTAGCGGATCCTTATTTCAATATTTCGGCTCCAATCGACTTGGTCCTTGGGAACGATAGTGAGCGTTTAATTAATCTTGAAGGTATTAAAAGAGATATTTGTGGTTCTGCATCTGCGTACAGAACAATATTCGGTTGGGTTCTTAGCGGCCCAATTCAGACACAGCCAATATTTTCGCTATCAACATGTGTTAGTTCTGAAGAAGATAACAGTTTGGACCTGTTAGTAAAGAAATTCTGGGAGCAGGAAGAAATTCCGTCACCTCGACTTGTTTCATCAGAAGATGATTACTGCGAAACATTTTACCAACAAACAACTAAACGGCTATCGGATGGTCGTTACATGGTGAGATTGCCATTTAGGCAAGATTTTCCTACTTCTCGCTTCTTAGGTTCTTCGCGGTATGTTGCTCTCAGTCAATATGCTCGAATGGAACAAATGTTGTCAAAAGACCCTTTATTAAGTACGCAGTATAACGACGTTCTTACTGAATATATCACTCTTGATCATATGGAGGAAACAACATCTTGTGAATATTTCTCAGAGAACAAATATAACTCTTTTTACCTTCCACACCATGCAGTCGTCAGACCAGAAAGTAAAACTACAAGGGTCAGAGTGGTTTTTAACGCATCACGAAAAACTAAGTCCGGATTTTCATTGAACGACGTTCTTTACTCAGGTCCCACTCTGCAAAATGATCTAATGTCCATAATTTTGAATTGGAGACTTTATAAGTTTGTATTCAACGGGGACATTCAAAAAATGTACCGCCAAATTTTGATAGATCCAAAAGACAGGCCATACCAAAGAATTCTTTTTCAAAAGTCCCCGCGGGAGGCAGTCAAAGATTATCAATTAAAAACCGTAACATTTGGTATTAATTGCGCCCCTTTTCTCGCCATTAGAACTTTATTACAATTAGCATCTGATTCTGAAAAACAATTTACAAGGGCGAGTACAATTTTACGGAAAGAAACTTATGTCGATGATGTCCTCTCCGGAGATCATACGATCGAAGGCGCAATTAAAGCGCAAAATGAACTTGTGCGAACGCTAGAATCTGCAGGTTTTTTACTTAAGAAAATTACCTCAAACGACTCAAGATTACTTAATTCTTTTCACAAAGATGATCTTTATGATTCAAACTTTCTAAAATTTTATGATTCAAGCGCAACGAAAACTCTCGGCATTCGTTGGAACGCGCTTACTGACTCGTTTACGTATGCTTTTCAACCAATTCCTCAATCTGCGAAAATAACAAAAAGGAAAATATTGTCATCTGTTGCAAAATTATTTGATCCCGCAGGCTGGATATCTCCTGTCGTTATCAAAGGCAAGATTCTCATCCAGCAACTGTGGTTGGAACGAATCGATTGGGATGATAACGTAAGTTCCGATTCTCTCCGAATCTGGAACGAAATAATTACCGATTTACCAAAAGTAGAAGAAATCCAAATCCCTCGTTGGATACAGTTCACTCCCGTTGATACTGTTCAAATTCATGGATTTTGTGATGCCTCAAAATTAACCTACTGCGCCACGGTCTACATAAGAATACAAACCTCTTCTGCCGCAGTATTTTCCAACTTGCTGGTTGCAAAAACCAAAGTCGCTCCTTTAGCCTCAATAACGTTGCCTAGATTGGAGCTCTCTGGCGCTGTTATGTTAGCGAAATTAGTAAAAAATACTATATCTACAATTAATATCACCTGGCATGAAACATTTTTATGGTGTGATTCATCTATTGTCCTAGGATGGTTAGCTAAACCACCAGCAACATGGAAGGAAATTTATGTTTCTAACCGAATAGGGCAAATTCATCATCTACTTCCAGACGCTAAATGGCGCCATGTTCCGACCCATTGCAACCCAGCAGATTTAGGGTCAAGAGGTTGTAGACCACAAGATCTTATACACAATAGTTTATGGTGGAGTGGACCTGCTTGGCTGACAAATCCTCATACCGAATGGCCACAGAATAATCCATTAAAATTTGGTAAACCTAATGAAGTTATTGGCGTCGAAACTCAAAGCGATACTGTTCCCATCAGTAGCTTACATACTATAACCAAACAAGTTGATGTACTCGACAGATTTTCCTCTTATACTAGAGCGTTACGAGTTCTAGCATATGTTTTTCGCTTTATAAGACATTTTAAACGTTCGTTTTCTGAGCCAACATTTCCATTGTTGTACACCAGTGCTCATTTAAGTCAAGCCGAAGTTAATTCTGTAAAAACAAGGCTTATTACTCTAGCTCAACAGAAATGCTATAAGTCTGAATATGATGCGCTCACTAATTCTCAAATATTAGCAAAAGAAAGCTCATTGTATGTACTAAATCCATTCCTGGATTCTAAAGGTGTATTGCGAGTAAACGGAAGACTAGCAAATTCATTGCTACCTTATAATGAAAGATTTCCCGTTATATTGCCTTATGATTCGCAATTTTGCCATTTATATTTAGCGCACTTGCATGAAATTCTAGCACATGCCGATTGTAATTTAATGTGTCGCATGATACAAACTGAGTATTATATCCCTCGTCTAAAACTCCACATAAAAAAGCTTATACGTTTTTGTAAAACGTGCATAATACATAAGAGACAATCCTGTTCTCAGATTATGGCAGCCCTGCCATCCGACCGATGTTTGCTATCTTTTCCTTTTCATGTTACTGGTGTCGATTTCGCAGGACCATTTGAGCTTAAAAGTTCGACTCTTCGAAAGGCTTCGATTATAAAAGGTTACGCATGCATCTTCGTATGTTTCGCTACAAAAGCGGTGCATTTAGAGCCTTGCTCGAGTCTAACTACTGCTGCGTTTCAGGCAACCTTTTCACGATTTGTTGGCCGACGAGGTCTTCCTCAGAAAATAGTGTCCGACAATGGACGGAATTTTGTAGGCGCGAATCGAGCATTCCGGAGAGAATTTCGTATTTTTATCAACTCAGTATCGGAAGACATTGCTGGAAAATATGTTACACAGGGCTTTGAATGGTCATTTATTCCGCCCCAGGCACCTCATATGGGTGGGATCTGGGAATCAGCCGTCAAAAGCTTTAAATATCATTTGAAAAGAATTTCTGGCGCTCATCGTTTTACTTTCGAAGAGTTCGCTACTGTATTAGCTCGTATAGAAGGCGTATTAAATTCGCGTCCCATATCCGCTGTCTCTGAAGACCCGTCTGATTTAACGGCTCTTACTCCCGGACACTTTCTCCGGGGTGGTCCTCTTATGGCTCTCCCTGAACCATACTGCGAAAACCTCTCTCTAATTAATCGTTGGGAAAAATGAAGGCTATTCATCACCAGTTTGCCATAAAATGGAAGGAAGAGTATTTAAAATCACTTCATAAAAGGTATAAATGGAAGTTTTTAAGGCCCAATTTACAAGTGGACGATTTCGTAGTCATAATCGACGATCTTTTACCTCCCAGCGAATGGCGTCTAGGCAGGATTGAAAAAGTTCATTGGGGTTCGGACAAAAATGTTAGAGTTGTGGATATACGTACAGCAATTGGTATCGTAACTCGCCCCATCGCCAAGCTTTGCTATCTACCTTATAATAATGTAACTAATATCCATGATGGCAATGCAGCCAAATAAAGATCTACTTATTTCCATTCCTACCATCCTATTTCCCATTATAGTTCTCGTTTTATCATTATTCTATTTCTATCATTACTTACTAGCTTTCTACTTCCAGGAGACGTTCTCAGGCACCTCGGGACCCAGCTGTCCACAAATGCCAATTGTGCCACCGGTTTCATTCAATACGATTTTGTAAGACGTTTTTGGCAATGCGCCCAGCCGAACGTAACATAGTGGCGCGGCGGTTTGAATATTGTCTGAATTGCTTTGCGCGGACACATAATGTGTATAGTTGCGATAGCCCTGACAGCTGTATGTATTGTGGGCAGTTACACCACACACTTTTACACGACAGAAGGCGCACAAGGGCTCCAAGGCGCAGTGTGCACGAGCGTTTAGGCGATCGCCGACAGGACCGCCACAACAGCATCAACAGACGCCACATTAGCAGCAGCAGGCAACGTAACAACAGTAGGCAACGCAACAATAACCGTACCAACAACCGTACCAACAACCGTACCAACAATAACCGTACCAACAACCGTACAAACAACCGTATCAACAACAACCGTATCAACAACAACCGTATCAACAACAATCGTATCAACAACAATCGTATCAACAGCAACCGTAATATTAGCAGCGACCGTCGTCGCAACAACAGCAACAGGGATATTATGAGCTACAACCGTAACCGCAGCAGCCGCAGAAACAACACCACCACCAACCGTAATCAACCCAACCAACAAATTATATCTGAAGCCATTCGTTCTTTAGCTGATGTGTTATGCGCAACATCATCTCAACAATAATTGCCACAGTGCAACGAGGGGCGCCATGGACAAATTAGCATATAGTTTTTATTTTCTTTTATATTTAATTACTTATAATTATTATTATGTTATATTTCTAAATGAATTTTTAATTAAAAGAAATATTGTTATAAATAGTTTCTAGCGTTTTTTATATTCAATGAATTTTATTATAACTAATTTACTTGTTATCACCAATATTGGAAAAATGAAACAACTGAAAATGAAACAATAATTGTGTACTAAAAAGCCTTCGCGGCATAATATTAAAAAATAAAATAATCACTCATATTTCTACATCAAATTGGTAAGCATCTCTTGCTTTTATTTCTTAACTCTTGCTCGTACACTAATTCCTTTGGTTTAATTTCTTTTATTTCATTACAAAAATCTCTCGCCCTTATAATTTCTCATTGCTTGAGAAATTATAAGCAAAAAAAAAGGATTTATTAATTGGACAATAAATCCTTCAACTTATCCTAAATTTATTCAGTTTCTTTAACAAAAAAGAAAAATTATTTTCACAATAAATGCAAAATTAGAATAACAGTCACTTTGAATTCAAAGGCAAAAATATTTAAAAATCTTAAACCGATTTAAAACATTTTATAAATTATGTACATATGTACACTTTAGAAAATTTTAAAAAGGTAAATAATAAAACAAAAAATACCACCACACTTTTAATTAACACTTCCGAACAAAGGCTTTAATAATTTGAAGCTAAGAATAAAATAAAGCTGAAAAAATAATGCATTTACAAAACACCTGCAAAGAAAAGCAAATCGAAAAAACAACTGTTTCAAATTTCTTGCATTGATATAAAAGGTAATTGTTTAATTATGTATGTGTAAATAAGATGTTTTCATGTTTTCGTCATTCTTGTACATGTGAACATAGGTAGGAATGTGTAGACATACATACAAATATACATATTTAATTATGTTTATTAACTCTCATCTGTTGTTGTGTTTTCAACTTTACTTATTTAAATAGAGAAACAACTGTATAATTACTCCTTCTCTTTTTGTTTTCAAAAAAATGAAATTGCATACAAACACGCACATTTGGTTTTACTTGAAGCTACCACATACATACATGTGTGTTCTTAGCATGTGTAGTGGTAGCAATTTAAAGAGCCAATTATTCCTAAAATACTGAACCGATATTAATCAAATATAGACTGTGCACTAAAGCTAGATAAGATCTACTAACCGGTGAAAAAAAATAAACAAAATCGGTTGACAAACATAGGATAAAAAGGGATCCAAAGTTTTGTCTTTGCCTATTTATATATAGATTTGTAACAAAATGCATAAAGCACCACGAAAAAACGATAAAAATCAAAATAACTCGTATGTACTCATATTTTGCGTCTCTGCATTTTTTTAAAAAATTTGAAGAAAAGAAATGAAAAAGTACCGTTATTTTTCAATATTTTTGCTCTTTTCTAGTTTTTTTTACGAAGACATAAGCTCGACATTATTTATATCGCGTGTGGTAAAAACAATATGCAAATTTAAAAAAAAAAATCAAACAAATACCTAACAATAACAAATAATGAAGAAACTTTTAAAATCCACCGAGAAGAGCATCCGGGCCATGACTGAAAGAGGCTGTTCTACCTGGGAAATTTCAAAATCGGTGGTCATAAGGTTACAAAAACGGTTTTCTGTTGTTCCCAAGCCTCAAATTAGAGGTCGTAAAAATCTTCTAAATAATGCGGACGCACGTCTAATGATAAGAGCAATGGAAAGAGATAAGTTTTTTGGACAGTGCACGACTGGAAACGTGTGATCTGGTCAGACGAATCCAAACTCAACCATTTCCAATCCGACGGTAAACAATTGCTGGAGCCGCCCTAGTGAAAAAATTCAAGGGCGCTATGTGAAGCAAACTGTGAAGCACGGTGGAGGAAACGTTACCTTTACGTAGTGGGACCTTGGATCACTGCAAAAAATTAATAATATAATGAAGTAAGAAGACTTTTTGAAGATATTACAGACTCATCTGTCCGATTTTGTAGATAAGAGCGTCTATCCTGCATAAGAAGTAATTTTTCAGCAGGATGGTGATCCAAAACACACGTCCAAAATCGTGAAAGAATGGCTTGGTGAGCAAAATTTTCAATTAATGCAGTTGCCAGCACAAAGTCCCGACCTCAATCCGATTGAGAATTTGTGGTCAATCGTGAAGGGACGGTTGGGACAGTACCAATCAGCCCCTACCAATTTGGACGAGCGTTGGCAGCGGATCCAAAATCAATGGAAGAATATTCCAATAGAAATTGTACAAAAATTGGTGCAGCGTATGGCAAATCGCATAAATTATGTCTTAAAAAATAAAGGGCTTTGGACTAAGTATTAAAAATATTCGTATTCAGCAAGATTTTTCAAAGGTGCAAAATTGAATACATTGGAGTCGTTTTCGTTTTCTTTCTTTTTTTCTTAGAAATTTATGCTTTAAGTTTTGAATTTCACACTGTTTTGTAAAGTACCTAATCTATATAATTAATAAGCAAACACGTTTTTTGTAATCCCTTTTACGTCCGTAATATTTCACCGATTTTGGAAATACTTATATGGTTTTAAATCCTTTTCTACACAGATGTGCACAATCTCAATTTTATTTAATTCGGTTCAGTACTTTAGGAGTAATACGACTATAAAGTTCTTACTAACACCAATAAAAAAATATGTATGTATGCATGTACATGTTGTTCTATTAGCTGCAAGTCGAAAACACAAGTTTTAAGAGAAACACGTGTGTTTCGTGCTTACGCATGTCCATACTTTTTCTTCCAAGTGTTTATTTTATTAATAATTCTTGCGAAAAAAAACCGACTTCAAAATAGTTAGAAGGGCACTAATTCTAAACTAAAAATGTAAGAAGTAATCTGTAAGAATTAGATTTAAACCAAATAATAGAAGCGCTAAAATTAGAGGGGAAAAAGTAAATACTATGTGAATGTTAAGCGTCTCCCTATTACTGTTCAAAAGTTAGGCTATTTTCACCAGCATCCATCTTTTATGGGGACACCGTTCAAGCCTCTGTCTATAACGGTTTCAAAGATAGGATCACCTCACCTATTCGGATACCCTTTAATTTACAATTTTAAATTAAAGACCTGTTGTTATAGAGGACTTGGCTACAAAGATTCGTTGTAAATTTCAATTATCTGTCTATAACGGTTCAAAAGCTTAACCATATATAGCAAATTTTATGAACTATTGGTACACCCTTTACAGTATAATTCCAAATATTTATACTTGTTATTATACCAGAGAAAGTAGTGGACATTCTGTCTAATTTTCAAGTGTTTGTGTTCAACGGTTTAAAAGATAGGGCCATATAGATGTATGTAATTTACATAATTCATGGGGACACCCTTGTATTTGAATCAACTAAATTATTGGTTTTCGAATTGTTTACTGGTCAAAAGCATATGTCATACATATTTACATAAAGTTGGCCATTGCCGCCACCTGAAAACTGTGAATAAAAATCAAAAATTAAAATATACATACATATGTATGTATGTATATGAATATGTAGTAATATTTTCAATAAAAAATTTGTACATTTTTACCTTTTCCTCTGAGAAACTCCTAGAAAACATTTTTATTTAATTTATTTAAAATGTAATGCTTATAGAGTTCCATTCAAAAAAGTTCATAATTTTAAAAATTAAAAGTTGTGCATCGGGTAAATTATGTATGATTTTTGAAGCCTTAAGGGCAACAATTTTATATTTTAACAAATTAATAACGAAATTACCTTGCAGATTAGTGTCCTTATAATTGATATAATTTGACTTATGTATCCTTCTAACTTGGAAATTAGGTATAAATTCAGATAGTCCGTTATGACCTTAAGTATAAAAATTTCAAATTAGAAATTAAGCAGTGTCCCGATAAGTGATGTTATTTTATGTATAAGGCCTTATCTTTTGAACCGTTACAGTCAGACACTTGATATTTACACAGCCTTCATATTATATATATATAAAACTTAAAATTAAATGGTGTCTCCATTGATGACTTTATTTGCCGTATACTTCCTTATCTTTTAATATACTGTTAGGAACTTAAAAATTACATAGTATTTGTATTGCTCTGTATGCTATAACAGCAAGCATTGAAATTAAATGGTTTGGGAATTCAATTATTATTTTAATAATATAATGCTAATAACTATTTTATAATAAACCAATTTATTATTTAAAAATATTTCGCTGGTTCCTCAAGTAAGGAAAGTTTTAACCACATTTTAAGAATAGAGAAAATTATTTATAAAAATAACGAGAACTCTTTAAGAATTCCAACACAAACTATAAAAGATTTAACAAAAATACTTATTCGAAAACTTCAAAATTAGTTTCAATCTTAATAAGTTTGTTTATTTGGCTGTTCAAAATAACTTTGTTATTCCTCCGACGCTACTGCTACGTTTTGTATAAACCGATTTAAATGACAGTGCGAAAATATTTTTCTGTCTATATTTAAATACCAAACTTAAATTTTGGTAAGAAAAAAGATTTATATACTTTTTTGCTTTTTAATTTTATAAGGTTGTACAATAGTAGTTCTATTTTGGTAGTTCCCCTACCAACATATAATTAGACGCTATTCAAAAGTTAAAAATTCTTTAAATTTATTTTTTAAAGAAGAACAAAATTTCAATATTAAGCAAATTAAAAATCAAACAAAAAGTATTATTAGATTCAAACAAAAAAGTTTTTGAAAATTAATAAACATTCAAAAAAACCATTTGATTGGAAATATTTTGGTAAAATTTTTTTCTTTGCATATTAAATTTAGAAAAATGGTAGAAGTAATGGAGAATAAAGGTGAATGAACAAAAATGTACTAACAAACTTTCACACTGCGTAGGGAGTCGTGCCCCCCTATTCGCAGAAATAAGCAAACCATACTTCAGCTTTCAGACGTAAAATATCTCTGCGTACATCTTGAACGGCGCTTTACTTAGAAACGCCACATAGAATCAAAGTTAACACAAATGAAGTTCAAGCAGTCCAAATACACTGGCTTATTGGCCAGTTCGCTTTAGAATGCAAACTTTTATTGTACAAGTCAATTATAACACCAATTTGGTGTTATGACATTCAATTATGGGGCACTGCCTAAGCTAGCAATATAGAAAAGGCGCCAAAATAATATTCTACGTATGATAACATCTTTACCTTGGTATATAAAAAACTCGAACATCCACAAAGATCTAAACGTGCCATCAGTTAAAGCAGAAATAGCGAAATATGCAGTTACGTATCTAAAGAAGCTTGAAACACATCCAAATCCACTGGCCCGCAACATTCTAAATGAACGTGGTTACATTCGTCTAAGAAGGAGGGACATTGCTTCTCTCGCCAGAGGGATGACCCGCAAATTATAGCAGCAACCGTGAAACATACAATTTTTTTGTCTAGTACTGGCTGGACTTAACAAGTATATTTATTATATGAATTTTTATTTGAACTATTTTTAAATGAATATTTATTCATTTAATTTTATTTATTTGGGCTTAAGTTCTTAATTTTTCTTTATCTCTTTATAATTAAGAACTTAAGCCCAAATAAATAAAGTTTATTTATTTTTATTTTAGATTTAAGATATGAGTAATTGTTAGTTCAAATTTATTGAAGATACAATAAATGATATAGTGGACTTTGCAATACAGGTTCCTTGTAAATTTCAGCTGTTTGTCTATAACAGTTCAAAAGTTTAGCCACATACATAGAATTACATTAACTATTGGGACACCCTTTTCTTTCCGAATTCAA